>BSBK01001847.1:2997500-3035971 GCA_027943335.1 Chamaecyparis obtusa | reverse complement strand
TGTGATTGCTTCCTAATTTATATTTGATGTAGGAGCATCCTGGGTGTAAGAGCAATCTTGCATCACCCAAAAATATTTCTATTTTTATATTCAATAAGGGCTATTTTGTGCAGAGCTACTATTTATGGAAAGTTACTATTTTTGGTAATTTTCGTATGTGCTCAGAATGATCTGATTTCTTTCTTGGAGGTTCACTTTGGTCATATAAGTCTGCCAGTAAAGTTTCATTTCCAGATCAAGTGTATATTGGAAGATATTGAAGATTTTCGGTATTGGCAGCAGGGTACAGAAACTTTGAACTCAGTTTTGAAGGCTTTAGAGGCCCCAGATGAGGTTGAAAATTTGGGTGACGGGTGCTTGCGCAGGTCAAGCCTGTAGAGCGCTTCGTGGCATTTCTGAAATGGGGTTATAGTGGCCGAGCGGGTCAACTGGTGATGACTTATGGTCTTCGGAAGTTGGGCCACCTGAAATGGCGAAAAATAATTTTCTTCAAAATTTCTGTTCGGGTTTCAAAGGTTATCTTGAGCCGACTATGATGTAATAAAATGTAAAATAAAATAATTCTAAGTTTGGTCGGCCTTATTGGCTAAAATTCTGGAACCTTCCCAGGCGGTGGATAATTGCCTATATAAGGAAGGCTGTATTATTGTCTTAGGCAGTTCAGAATAGTTTTGGGTAGTAGATCTGGGTAATAATTCGAGGCTTTGTCCTACAGAATATTGTAAGGGAATGCCCATGTGGCTTTGCATATTGTAATTCTGAAAGTTTGTAATTCCACATTTGTGGAGATAATAAGAAGCCAATTCTCTGTTCTTGCATATTGTTGTTGTTTCTCTGTTTCTGTTATGTGTTTGTGGTATTAAGGGGAGCACCCTTCATCAGGTGGTATCAGAGCAGGAGTTCTTGAGTGTGTAAATAGATCGCCGACTGTGAGGCAATTTGCACCAGGACCGTGGCTAGGGTTTCAGCGCGCACCGCGAAAATGCCTCCACGAAGGGAACGTGGCGGAAGAGCTGGTGTTGTAACACCCGAGGTTAGAGAGCTACAGAGACAAGTGCGAGCATTGCAAGAAGAGATTCGCAAAGGAATGAATCTTAATGTCAGAGATGAAAGTGAGGATGAAGCCGAAGAAGAATATCAAGAAGGAGAAGTCGAAATTGTGAACCAGGAGGAAGAAAGACTTTTTCGGGCCATTTCTAAGATTGGGAAAAGACCTAAGATTGAGGTTCCTACATTTTCTGGAAATCTTAACCCAGAAGAATTGATCGACTGGATCAATGAATGTGAGGAATATTTTGAGTATGAAGATGTTGAGGATCCTGATAGGGTCAAATTTGCGAAGGCCAGACTGAAAGGTCATGCGAAGATCTGGTGGCAAGAAATTCAATTGGAGCGAAATAAAAGAGGGAAAGATAAAATCACAAGATGGGATCGGATGGTGGAAAAATTGAAGCGACAGTTCATTCCTGTTGATTATGAGCTTGACCTACTGAAGAAAATGCAAAGTTTGAAGCAAGCAGAAAAATCTGTTCAGGAGTATACAGAGGAGTTCTATCGACTCCTCATCAGAACAGGCCATGCCGAAGCTGATAAGGAGAAAGTTGCCCGATACCTTAATGGGTTAAGGCCAAGCATTTAGGAGGAGTTGAATCTAGTTCGAATGAACAGTATTGAGGAGGCATACCAATTTGCCCTAAAAGTAGAGGAAAAGCTGAACAAGAAGTTCGAGAGCAGACAAAACGGAAGAGGTCGCGGTGGACGATCTGGTGGACGGTCATATGGTGGCCGAAATGAAGATTCAAAAAAGAAGGATGAGGCCAGTAGCAATCAGAATCAGCGAGGAAATAATTCCAATCGCTTCCAGGATCAGAATAATAGAGATCAGAGAGGAAGAGGAAGAGGACAAGGATCTGGAAGAGGTGGCTTCCGTGGAACATGTTTTCACTATGGAGAAGAAGGTCATAGGGCATTTGAATGTCCTCAGCACCAAGGCAGAACAGACAGGAGAAATGAAGGCCAGGCCAGAGTTGCACATGTAGATGAAGATGCCAGATCATCAAATTCTGAAGATGCTGAAAGAGGAGAAACGCTGATTAACAGAAGAGTCCTGTTGAGTGGTGAGAATGAACCTGAGCAAAGGAGGAGCCTGTTTCGCACCAGGTGCAAGTGTGAAGGTAAATGTTGTGATGTGATTATTGATAGTGGAAGCACTGACAATTTGGTGTCGGAAGAGATGGTGACAAAGTTGAAGCTCAAGAGACAGAAACACCCACATCCATATCGGATTGCCTGGGTACAGGATGACCACAAGGTCATGGTCAATGAACAATGCCTAGTGAAGTTCAAGATTGGCAGATACCAAGATGAGGTATTGTGTGATATCATATCTATGGATGCATGTCATATGTTGTTGGGTAGACCATGGCAGTTTGACAGATGTGCTGTACATGATGGTCGTGCGAATACCTATTCCCTGACAAAAAACGGAGTGCGACATAAGCTAAAACCATTGAAGGAGACTGAAGAAAAGGTATGTGGTAATGCAAGGATAACTTTTGTTGATGGAAGAAATTTCCTAGATGGTATGAGGCATGAGCATGTATGTTTTGCTTTAATTCCAAAAGATGGTAAAGAGGAAGTAGAAGATGTTCCTGTAGAAGTTGCAGATTTGTTGAATGAGTTTCAGGATATTATATCCGATAACGTGCCTGATGGATTACCACCAGTCAGGAAGATCAGTCATCAGATGGACTTGATCCCAGGAGCGAGTTTGCCGAATAAGGCAGCACACAGAATGACACCTGCAGAAAGTGAGGAGTTGAACAGACAAGTACACGAACTGTTACAGAAAGGATTGATCCGTGAGAGTCTAAGTCCCTGTGTTGTACCAGCGGTATTAGCACCAAAGAAGAATGGAGAATGGAGGATGTGTACAGATTATAGGGCAATAAACAAGATCACAATCAAGTACAGGTTTCCATTGCCACGAATGGATGATATTATGGACTGTTTGAGTGGAGCTGTATATTTTTCAAAGATAGATCTGAAAAGTGGATATCATCAGATTCGGATCAGAGAAGGAGATGAATGGAAGACTGCCTTCAAGACAAAGGAAGGACTATATGAGTGGTTAGTCATGCCTTTTGGGCTAACTAATGCGCCGAGCACTTTCATGCGGCTCATGAACGAGGTTCTGAAAAAATTTCTGGGTAAGTTTGCCATTGTTTACCTAGATGATATTTTGATCTTTAGTAAGACATTGGATGAGCATATGATGCATATTCGTATGGTATTTGAGAAGTTGAGAGAAGAGAAATTGCTGATTAATTTGAAGAAGTGCAGTTTTGTGAAGAAGGAGTTAGTATATTTGGGGTTTGTAGTTTCAGGAGAAGGTCTAAAAATGGACCCAGAGAAGGTACAGGCTATCCTTGAATAGCCTACTCCAAAGAGTGCTACTGAGGTAAGATCTTTTCATGGTCTAGCTAGCTTTTACAGAAAGTTTATCAGGAATTTTAGTAGTATTTGTGGACCCTTGACTGAAACAATGAGAGGGGATAGAAAAGAGTTTAAGTGGACAAATGGGGGAGAAAAGAGTTTTCAATTGTTGAAACAAAAAGTTACAGAAGAACCTGTTTTAGCACTTCCAGATTTTAATAAGGTGTTTCAAGTAGATTGTGATGCTAGTGGTACTGCAATAGGAGCTGTTATGAGCCAAGAAGGTAAACCTGTTGCTTATTTCAGTGAGAAGTTAAATGATGCCAAGAGGAAATATTCTGTTTATGATCAGGAATTTTATGCTATAGTTCAGGCATTAAAGAAGTGGAGACATTATCTACTTCCTAAGGAGTTTGTTTTCTATACTGATCATCAAGCTTTGCAATATTTGAATAGTCAAGGAAAGTTGAATCAGAGGCATTTGAAATGGGTTGAGTTTTTGCAGAGTTATACATTTGTTTTGAAACACAGGAGTGGAAAGTCTAATAGGGTTGCAGATGCTCTTAGCAGAAGGCAACTATTGCTGACAGAAATGCAGATTGAAGTGGTTGGGTTCAAGGAACTCAAGAATTTGTATCCAGAGGATCCTGATTTTGGTGAAGCCTGGAAAGCTTGTACAGAACCTGTTACTCTAGACAGGATGAAATGGTTGGATTTCATCATCCAGGATGATATGCTATTTAGAGGGAGTCATTTGTGCATTCCACGAAGTTCTATGAGGGAGAATCTCATCAAGGAGAAGCATAGCGGAGGATTGGCTGGACATTTTGGTCATGATAAAACCCTTGGTTTGGTTAGTGAGAATTATTATTGGCCACAATTGCAGAAAGATGTGAAGAAGTTTGTACAGAGTTGCAGAGTATGTCAGATGGCGAAAGGAGTGAAGCAGAATACAGGGTTGTATCAGCCGTTACCTGTACCAGAGAAGCCTTGGGAGGATATCAGCATGGACTTTATTCTTGGTTTACCGAGGACTCAGCGGGGACATGATTCAATTTTTGTGGTGGTTGACAGATTTTTGAAGATGGCACATTTCATTCCCTGCAAGAAGACTAATGATGCTGTTCATGTAGCAGAATTTTTTTTTAGAGAAGTAGTGAGACTTCATGGTTTGCCAAAGACCATAGTTTTAGATTGGGACACTAAATTTGTTGGATATTTCTGGCGAACATTGTGGAAGAAGTTGAAGATAGATTTGAAGTTCAGTTCATCACATCACCCACAGACTGATGGACAGACAGAGGTGGTGAATAGGAGTTTGGGAAATCTGCTGAGATGTTTGGTTGGGGATAAGCCAACAGGATGGGATTTGATTTTACCACAGGCAGAATTTGCATACAATAATTTTGTCAATAGAAGCACTGGTAAATCACCATTCCAGATTATATATGGAAGTAGTCCAAGAAATGCATCTGAGTTGAGAAAGATAGATAAAGGAGAAATAAGTAGTGCTGAGGCTGAGGATTTTGCAGAACATTTGAAGAACATCCATGGGGAGGTGAGGAAGCATATTACCAAGATGAACGCACAGTATAAGGCTAAGGCAGGTGAGAAAAGGAGGTATAAGGAATTTCAGGTTGGTGATGAAGTCATGGTTCATTTGCGGAAGGAGCGGTTTCCAGTTGGTACATATAACAAGTTGAAAATGAAGAAGTTTGGACCATGTAAGATATTGAAGAAGCATGATTCAAGAAATGCATATGAGGTAGCATTGCCTAGTGAGCTGAATATTTCACCAGTGTTTAACATTTCAGATCTGACAGAGTATCATGAAGGAGGTGTTGAAGATGAGATCACAACAACACAGTGGAGTATTCCAGCAACTCATTCAGACACTAAGGAGATCGAAGACATACTGGATAGTCGTGTTGGTAGAAGCACAAGGAATAGGACATATGAAGAGTATTTGGTCAAATGGAAAGGATGACCTGTAGAAGATTCATCGTGGCTAACAAAGGAGGAGGTTAACCGTCTTGATTTTCCTCTGCACACCTGAGTCGTGACAGGGTCACTTCTCAAATTACCCTGGGTGTCTGATGCAAGAGCATCCTGGGTGTAAGAGCAATCTTGCATCACCCAAAAATATTTCTATTTTTATATTCAATAAGGGCTATTTTGTGCAGAGCTGCTATTTATGGAAAGTTACTATTTTTGGTAATTTTTGTATGTGCTCAGAATGATCTGATTTCTTTCTTGGAGGTTCACTTTGGTCATATAAGTCTGCCAGTAAAGTTTCATTTCCAGATCAAGTGTATATTGGAAGATATTGAAGATTTTCGGTATTGGCAGCAGGGTACAGAAACTTTGAACTCAGTTTTGAAGGCTTTAGAGGCCCCAGATGAGGTCAAAAATTTGGGTGACGGGTGCTTGCGCGGGTCAAGCCTGTAGAGCGCTTCGTGGCATTTCTGAAATGGAGTTATAGTGGCCGAGCGGGTCAACTGGTGATGACTTATGGTCTTCGGAAGTTGGGCCACCTGAAATGGCGAAAAATAATTTTCTTCAAAATTTCTGTTCGGGTTTCAAAGGTTATCTTGAGCCGACTATGATGTAATAAAATGTAAAATAAAATAATTCTAAGTTTGGTCGGCCTTATTGGCTAAAATTCTGGAACCTTCCCAGGCGGTGTATAATTGCCTATATAAGGAAGGCTGTATTATTGTCTTAGGCAGTTTAGAATAGTTCTGGGTAGTAGATCTGGGTAATAATTCGAGGCTTTGTCCTACAGAATATTGTAAGGGAATGCCCATGTGGCTTTGCATATTGTAATTCTGAAAGTTTGTAATTCCACATTTGTGGAGATAATAAGAAGCCAATTCTCTATTCTTGCATATTGTTGTTGTTTCTCTGTTTCTGTTATGTGTTTGTGGTATTAAGGGGAGCACCCTTCATCAATATTGCAAAATGTTAGAATATGTGAAAAATTACGAGGTATGTTGTGTGTGGGATACACTAAAAAATAAATTTATTAATATCTTTTTTTTCTCTATAGTAGTGTAGCAAAGAAAGAAGATAAAATTTTATGAGATATTGTGTAGTTAAAATATGATGGATATGCAATAAAGGTATGAGTGCTTGCCAAAATTTTAGGACTTGGCTTGTGATAAAAGATAAAAATATGTATTATTTTGATGTATTTTTCCATGCATGATTAAAGGATTTTAATACTCTAGATCCTTATGAAGTTCTTAGGGAAGAAGAATTCAATATGTTTTATATGAAATAGAGATTCATAGAAGATTTGTGAAAATATATTTATATGTCTTACCTTGCATTGCATGATATTTTAAAATAAAGGAGAGAATGAACAAATTTACGTGGGTTGAATTTAGTGGATAGAGAAATGTTGTTTAAGGTAATTGAATGTGTTATTACATGATGATATAAACTTTGAGATTTATGTTCTAGAAGTATAGTCATGTTCTTTAGCATACCTTGGATGCAAGGTGACGTGTAGCTTTTTACTCCCTTCTTGTGGCTAGTGTTAGTCACTATGTAAATATGATTTTGGTTTTCAATTGATGTTTTATTTTGAAATTTGATGAACTTTGAAAGTGGTGAAGGACTATCTTGAAAATTTAAGTTCTCTTGTGAGCACCAACAACTTGTTAGAAATAACAGTCCACAATACAACTTGTTGGTGCTCAAAAACACTGATCATTTTGAGGCCAACTAATAGGCACAATAGATGCCTTTGTAATTCTGGTTTGATTGAACCAAGGCTGGTAGGCCTAAATCGGATATATTGTCTAACTACACAAACTATGTGCATAAACAACAAAAATCCTTCCAAAGGGGTTACTGGTCCTTGGAAGAAAAAGAAACCTAATATCCTAATTGTCAAATAGCTAGATATTTAGACTAATGCTATGAGTTAATGCTAAACCTAATTTAATGTTTTGTAAATAAGATAGTAGATAGGATATGTAAAATGATATTAAAGGATTAGGATGCCAAAACTAGCAACAAATGATTAAATGACCAAATTCTATTTATCAACAAGACCAATGCCTATTTCCCCCTGGGCAATGGAGTCAATCCAATCCTCAACCCTATGTACAACCTTAGAGATAGTTTTGCATTTCAAAGCAAATTGGAAAGATTTGATTCAAGGTTTCTATATGAATTTCATGATGCAAGCAATGAAGATAACATGCGTTATAAAAAGTGTGAAGACCAAAGTTGCATCATTGAGGAGGATTATAGTATGTCTCTACTTGATGCATTTTTCAGTTTGGAGAGATTTGAAGGGGAGTTTTGTGCACACTTATTCTTGAGGATGGTGGATATTTATTGGAGGATACCTGTAAAAATTATGCCTTCACAAAAAGAATTAATGAGAAAGATCAAAAACTTGAGAATCTCGCTAGATGACCATGATCTGAAGATTCTTGTTAAGATATTAGAAGAAGATAATGAAGATAGAGAAGAGGAGGCTTATGATTAAATTGAACAAGGCCTTGTGTTTGATGGAAATCTCAGTGATGATGAAGAAGACCCAAATTATATATCCCCTTTGGACACATTTTTGAACTTAGAGAAACAAGAGGAAGAATCTGCAGTACAATTCTTCCTAAGGATGTTTCATATCTATCACGAAATACCTTTAGAATGCAGATCTCCATCTTCTAATCTTTTAAACAACATGTGCGAACTAGGTTTTTTATATGATCATCAGTTCCTTACCTTTATTGAACTTATAAATAATGAACTAGTTGAAGAGGAAAAAGAGTGCAAAACTAAAATAACATATGCGTCAAGTGAGGTTTCATATTTTGATGGACAGTTTGAGGAAAATGTTAACCATAATAATACTTGTGATGACATGGAGGATAAAAACTTGGATTAGATTGAAGAAGAATTTGTACATGATGAGATGTGTATGGAACCATGTATCAATCACCATGATGATGAGGAAGAAAACCGTCTCAATACAAGAGAAATTTCAGCTTTATTAGACATAGAATACCAAAGACACACTGAGAAGAATGGTCCAAATTTTTTCTCAATCCACCATGGTAAGGAGGTAGATAGATTAGCCCATATTCAAGAGAAATCAAATTGTGGAGATGAAATAGAACTGCATGAACAGGAGGAAGTTTCAGGAGATAATGTCAATGAAGATGTTAGTCTTGTTGATGAAAAACTTGATGATCCAAATGAAAATTATCATGAATGTATGTCTGAATTCTACATGTTCCTGAATCCATTATTTGAAGAGGAAGTAGATGAAGATATGTCTGATTTATCTATGTTATCGAATCCATTGTTTGAAGAGGATCCTTTATGCAATGGAATCCATCAACATCATAATGAAGACAATAGTCCTAATTTTAAATTTGATGAAACTCATGATGTGCATTCAGAGGGTGAGATATCTTGGAGTTCATCCTTTGAGCCAGAGGTACACCAAACATATGAAGATGGGATGGAATCAGCTAGACATGATGAAGAGAATGTGTTGAAGCATAGTTCTAAATTTTTTAGAAATGTCTTAGCTGATCAAAATCTTGGTAAGAGAGAGTTTGTACTTCTTGAAGATAAGCTATTCTCAAAGCCTTTTGGTGAGGAGAAAAAATATCCAAAATATAGAGATGGGACAGATTGTGAACAAGAAGGTATCCCAAAAAAGAAGACTAACCTAAAGGTTTGTATGATTAACCAAAATCTTCTATTTAGCAACGATTACAAAGGATCTGATGATTTCTCAAGGGCTGAACATAGATTGGATGCCAAAGATCATATTGATGAAGCGATGAGAATTGTCTATATGGATGATATGTGTAATGCATCAAGGTTAAAAGTGTTGTGTGATCAAAATCAAGTGTTTGATAGAGGAAGGGATCAATGTTCAATTTTGGGGGGCCTAGGGCCACCCAATTTTGCTTCGTATCAAATTAGTATGAATACTTGGTCTACTTCTCCAGAGATAGCTGAAATCTTGCTATGCTCACATGGAGCATACGTCCCCAGAAAGATCCTGTTGGAGCTCTAACTTTTGGGCAAAATTTGGAGTCCTATATGGTGATAAAACCCTAAAAAATGGCCTCTTAAACTCCATGCCCAATAATTAATAATGGAGTACATGAAATGGGATAAAATATTACATTAATTTTTAATTAAAAAGTTGAGATATTATGGAAGGAAGTTCTGTGACAAGAACAATCAAAATTCTATGATGAAAGCCTTCAGAAAATGCTGGAATTTCAACCTGCTGCAAAGATGATGTCGACAGAGGTAGAAGATGGTCGAATTTTAAAAATATAAAAAAGACCCAGTTCAGGAAATCAAATTTCCTATTGCCCATAAAATCTTAGCTTTCCACGAGGTGTTTTGGTTTTTCAACCATGTCCAAATCCGAAAGTTGGGTAGTTATTTTTTAGTTAGTTTATCATTTTTTCAAAACAATTTGTAATAAGGGTGTGTCTTTTCACCCTAAAGAGGTGTGAAAGCCACTCAAACATGTATATATACATAATGTAAAATGTAAAGAGAGAGAACACAATTACAAGAATTTCAATTTTCAGAGGAGAGGATTGTTCAACAATTGCAACATAGATTCTGGTGTACCAATTTTTCAATATCAATAAAAGATAAGTTGTTTTTGTTTTCTATCTATGCATTGGTTTTCAATTCCCTCAACTAGTCCCTTGGATAAATCAATCTTGATTTCTTTATTGTGATCGTTTAAAATGCTGTGTGATTTTATTGCATTTTGATTTATTTATTGGTCTGCTCATTTTGCATGGTTAATAATCCTTTTGATTTGTGGCCAAAGTCAATTGGGCTGTCATTTGAGGAGTTAAATTCAGTTAATTGTCTGCAATAGTTCACACACATTTGAATGCAAACCAAAGTGATGAGTTTTTTATGACTTGTCTTCAGAATCCGATGCGTGTCTCAATATTTTGAAAATTGTCTTCTGAATCAAATCTTTCCAATTTGCTTTGAAATGCAAAACTATCTCTAAGGTTGTACATAGGGTTGAGGATTGGATTGACTCCATTGCCCAGGGGGAAATAGGCATTGGTCTTGTTGATAAATGGAATTTGGTCATTTAATCATTTGTTGTTAGTTTGCGCATCCTATTCCTTTAATATCATTTTACGTATACTATCTACTATCTTATTTAAAAAACATTAAATTAGGTTTAGCATTAACTCATAGCATTAGTCTAAATATCTAGCTATTTGACAATTAGGATATTAGGCTTCTTTTTCTTCCAAGGACTAGTAACCCCTTTGGAAGGATTTTTGTTGTTTATGCATGCAGTTTGTGTAGTTAGACAATATATCCGATTTAGGCCTACCAGCCTTGGTTCAATCGAACCAGAATTACAGAGGCATCTATTGTGCCTATTAGTTGACTTCAAAATGATCAATGTTTTTGAGCACCAAAAAATTGGCGACTCTGATGGGGAGAGTTGGTCACAATATATATTGTGAAGTTACCTAGAATTTCAGATTTCGCAGACCAGAATCAGAAAGTAGTTATATTAGTTTGTTTGGAAGCACACTCTACTGGAAGAAAGAACCTAGAACCAAGACATTCCTCAAATGAGGTGGCAACTCTATTCAATAAAGCATTTCAATTAGTGACTCTACTGAGGAAGAAGACCTAGAAGGAGATAAGAAAAGTTTTACTCTTTGAAAGAGGTGGCGACTCTATTGTCAAGAACCTAATGTATAAAGAAACAAGTTACTACAAATTTAGATATTTAGAATGTATCAGAATAAACAACCATTTCAGAGAAAACCATTTATTTCAAATGGTATCAGGTCATTGGATCTCAAGGGATTCCATTTTATTCCTTTTAAGTTGCTCCATAAGTTTTCACAACTTGTACCAAAGCTCCATGGAGAATGGGATGAATCAGTAGTTGAACATTTGGATGCATTTTATGCATTTATAGAGAACTATGAAATTTGTGCAGAAGATCAGGCAATGAAACTATTTGTCAGACATTAGAAGATAATGCAAGAGAGGCATATGAATCATTACCTACATAAAGTATTTCATCTTGGAAAGAATTTGAACAATGGTTTCTATATGAATTTCATGATGCAAGCAATGAAGATAACATGTGTTATAAAAAGTGTGAAGACCAAAGTTGCATCATTGAGGAGGATTATAGTATGTCTCTACTTGATGCATTTTTCAGTTTGGAGAGATTTGAAGGGGAGTCTTGTGCACACATATTCTTGAGGATGGTGGATATTTATCGGAGGATACCTATAAAAATTATGCCTTCACGAAAATAATTAATGAGAAAGATCAAAAACTTGAGAATCTTGCTAGATGACCATGATCTGAAGATTCTTGTTAAGATATTAGAAGAAGATAGTGAAGATAGAGAAGAGGAGGCTTATGATCAAATTGAACAAGGCCTTGTGTTTGATGGAAATCTCAGTGATGATGAAGAAGACCCAAATTATATATCCCCTTTGGACACATTTTTGAACTTAGAGAAACAAGAGGAAGAATCTGTAGTACAATTCTTCCTAAGGATGTTTCATATCTATCACGAAATACCTTTAGAATGCAGACCTCCATCTTCTAATCTTTTAAACAACATGTGCGAACTAGGTCTTTTATATGATCATCAGTTCCTTACCTTTATTGAACTTATGAATAATGAACTAGTTGAAGAGGGAAAAGAGTGCAAAACTAAAATAACATATGCGTCAAGTGAGGTTTCATATTTTGATGGACAGTCTGAGGAAAATGTTAACCATAATAATACTTGTGATGACATGGAGGATAAAAACTTGGATCAGATTGAAGAAGAATTTGTACATGATGAGATGTGTATGGAACCATGTAGATCAATCACCATGATGATGAGGAAGAAAACCTTCTCAATACAAGAGAAATTTCAGCTTTATTAGACATAGAATACCAAAGACACACTGAGAAGAATGGTCCAATTTTTTTCTCAATCCACCATGGTAAGGAGGTAGACGGATCAGCCCATATTCAAGAGAAATCAAATTGTGGAGATGAAATAGAACTGCATGAACAGGAGGAAGTTTCAGGAGATAATGTCAATGAAGATGTTAGTCTTGTTGATGAAAAACTTGATGATCCAAATGAAAATTATCATGAATGTATGTCTAAATTCTCCATGTTCCTGAATCCATTATTTGAAGAGGAAGTAGATGAAGATATGTCTGATTTATCTATGTTATTGAATCCATTGTTTGAAGAGGATCCTTTATGCAATGGAATCCATCAGCATCATAATGAAGACAATAGTCCTAATTTTAAATTTGATGAAACTCATGATGTGCATTCAGAGGGTGAGATATCTTGGAGTTCATCCTTTGAGCCAGAGGTACAACAAACATATGAAGATGGGATGGAATCAGCTAGACATGATGAAGAGAATGTGTTGAAGCATAGTTCTAAATTTTTTAGAAATGTCCCAGCTGATCAAAATCTTGGTAAGAGAGAGTTTGTACTTCTTGAAGATAAGCTATTCTCAAAGCCTTTTGGTGAGGAGAAAAAATATCCAAAATATAGAGATGGGACAGATTGTGAACAAGAAGGTATCCCAAAAAAGAAGACTAACCTAAAGGTTTGTATGATTAACCAAAATCTTCTATTCAACAAGGATTACAAAGGATCTGATGATTTCTCAAGGTCTGAACATAGATTGGATGCCAAAGATCATATTGATGAAGCGATGCGAATTGTCTATATGGATGACATGTGTAATGCATCAAGGTTAAAAGTGTTGTGTGATCAAAATCAAGTGTTTGATAGAGGAAGGGATCAATGTTCAATTTTGGGGGCCCTGGGGCCACCCAATTTTACTTCGCATTAGATTAGTATGAATACTTGGTCTACTTCTATAGAGATAGCTAAAATCTTGCTATGCTCACATGGAGCATACGTCCCCAGAAAGATCCTGTTGGAGCTCTAACTTTTGGGCAAAATTTGGAGTCCTATATGGTGATAAAACCCTAAAAAATGGCCTCTTAAACTCCATGCCCAATAATTAATAATGGAGTACATGAAATGGGATAAAATATTACATTAATTTTCAATTAAAAAGTTTAGATATTATGGAAGGAAGCTCTGTGACAAGAACAATCAAAATTCTATGATCAAAGCCTTTAGAAAATGCTGGAATTTCAACCTGCTGCAAAGATGATGTCGACAGAAGTAGAAGATGGTCGAATTTTAAAAATATAAAAAAGACCCAGTTCAGGAAATCAAATTTCCTATCTCCCATAAAAATCTTAGCTTTCCACGAGGTGTTTTGGTTTTTCAACCATGTCCAAATCCGAAAGTTGGGTAGTTATTTTTTAGTTAGTTTATCATTTTTTCAAAACAATTTGTAATAAGGGTGTGTCTTTTCAACCTAAAGAGGTGTGAAAGCCACTCAAACATGTGTATATACATAATGTAAAATGTAAAGAGAGAGAACACAATTACAAGAATTTCAATTTTCAGAGGAGAGGATTGTTCAACAATTGCAACATAGATTCTGGTGTACCAATTTTTCAATATCAATAAAAGATAAGTTGTTTTTGTTTTCTATCTATGCATTGGTTTTCAATTCCCTCAACTAGTCCCTTGGATAAATCAATCTTGATTTCTTTATTGTGATCATTTAAAATGCTATGTGATTTTATTGTATTTTGATTTATTTATTGGTCTGCTCATTTTGCATGGTTAATAATCCTTTTGATTTGTGGCCAAAGTCAATTGGGCTGTCATTTGAGGAGTTAAATTCAGTTAATTGTCTGCAATAGTTCACACACATTTAAATGCAAATCAAAGTGATGAGTTTTTTATGACTTGTCTTCAGAATCTGATGCGTGTTTCAATATTTTGAAAATTGTCTTCTGAATCAAATCTTTCCAATTTGCTTTGAAATGCAAAACTATCTCTAAGGTTGTACATAGGGTTGAGGATTGGATTGACTCCATTGCCCAGGGGGAAATAGGCATTGGTCTTGTTGATAAATGGAATTTGGTCATTTAATCATTTGTTGTTAGTTTTGGCATCCTATTCCTTTAATATCATTTTACATATTCTATCTACTATCTTATTTACAAAACATTAAATTAGGTTTAGCATTAACTCATAGCATTAGTCTAAATATCTAGCTATTTGACAATTAGGATATTAGGTTTCTTTTTCTTCCAAGGACCAGTAACCCCTTTGGAAGGATTTTTGTTGTTTATGCACATAGTTTGTGTAGTTAGACAATATATCCGATTTAGGCCTACCAGCCTTGGTTCAATCGAACCAGAATTGCAGAGGCATCTATTGTGCCTATTAGTTGGCCTCAAAATGATCAGTGTTTTTGAGCACCAAAACAATTGAGAGGGGGGGTGAATTAGTTGTATGATAGATTATTAAACTTTAAACTTTAAGTAGCAGCAATATCAGATCCAATGAACATAATGAATGCCAACACAATAACACAATATTTTGGTCTCGGGGAAACCCTATTAAAGGTAAAAACCCTGGTGGGAATTAGCACCCATAAATGATGTACTAAGAGTGTAGTTATCCTTGTTAGAAGATATAGCCCTATTAGGAGCTTATTGAAACATTAAAGTATATAGTCCTTGTTAGAGGATAGGACCTGTTAGGAGTCAAGAACAAAAAGGGAGGGCTCATTGCCTAAAGTAGGTTAAGTCCACCTTTAGAACTCATTGTTCACAACACAAGTGTATATGACGAAATACACAATCTTTTGAACTGTTTGGAAACAACTGTCTTTTCTTGATTAGTTCCAATGAAGTCCACCAACAAACCTCTTCTCTACATACAACAAACACAAGCTCGTATCTTTCACAACCTATCTATATCATCTTCTTCACATCCATCTCATTTCCATAGAAAATATCTTTCATTTATACCTTATTACAATTCTCAAAAGTAGGTCGGCCCATAAGGTTTTCTTAATTACAAATAATTACATAAACCCTTGGTAAGATACACATGGTATCTAGAACAAGTATACAATGATTACATTACAACAATTAAGGACCGAAATCCTTAATTCAAGTTCTCCATCCATCATACATGCTACATCTCTGTAGTCAGCTTCCAAATAGATCACCTTCTAGAATACACGCCACAACTGACATCATCCTGCATTATGTACCTTGCATAGTTCGTAGAACATTCTTCAATACTCTTTCTTGCATCTCTAAAGTTTGCATGGACTGATTCCACATCACCTGAAAGCTATACACATGATACAAAGACTAATTCTATCATTTCTCACTGTCACAGTGAGTGACCAGTCTTCACCAAAACATCTGTAACTCATCCAATATGAAACATTATATGATACGATCTTGGATATAAGATCACAAAACCCTCCTGATCTCTCATCTATCTTCGTAACATCTGAAACATTCATACAGTCTTCATACACTGTGATAACCAATTTGATCTCCTCACAGAAACATATGTTGACATCAGTGACAAAACTTAAATGACAACAATATGAGCACCCATTCAGTAACGTAGTGATCAAACATATTAAATGTCTCAATTAGCTCCCCATGCATTAGCAATATCCAACAATCTCCCCCTTTTGGCATTGATGTCAACATATGAGAAAATTCATCATCCCAAAGTTATATCAATCCAAATTTCTACAACCAAACAATCTCCCCATATAGTAGGGATTTTCTCATAGCAACACTCCCCCTTTGACAACAATGGAAAAGGGTGCAATGAGTCATCAACTTCTTTCCAACATATTTCTTCCACAATCACTCCCCCTGAGGAGTAGATCCCTACATCCAGTCCAGATTGTGATAAGGCTCTGAAAACCTCCGGACTGATGCATCTCTACATCATTTAATTCGGACTGGGAGGGACCTGAACCCCCAACATACCTCTGAGAT
The DNA here is from genome assembly GCA_027943335.1 of Chamaecyparis obtusa. NCBI lineage: Eukaryota > Viridiplantae > Streptophyta > Pinopsida > Cupressales > Cupressaceae > Chamaecyparis > Chamaecyparis obtusa. The sequence continues at coordinate 3,019,598 of BSBK01001847.1, read as the reverse complement.
ATTCAAATGTATCTTTCGGTAGTGGGTTTGTGAAGATGTCTGCAATCTGCTCTTTTATACTGATATACTCTAATTTAATTTCCTTCTCTGCCACCTTGTCTCTCAAGAAGTGATACTTGATAGAAAGATGTTTAGTTTTAGAGTGCATCACTAGATTCTTTGACATATTCATTGTACTGGTGTTATCACAATGGATAACCACAGGCTCATCAAAATTTATTTCAATATCTGTCAGCATTTGTTTTATCCAAACAATTTGAGTACAATTTATGGCAGTAGCAACATACTCTAATTCAATAGTAGATTGTCCTATACAATCTTGTTTCTTACTTAGCCAAGAAACCAACTTTTTCCCAAGGAAAAATGCACCACCACTAGTACTTTTTTTGTCATCAATATTTCCTACCCAATCAACATTAGTATAAGCATGAATTTCAAAGCTATCATTTCTATCATACCATAAGCCATAGTCTATGGTTCCTTTCAGATATCTCAATATCCTTTTCACAGTAGCTAGGTGTGTTTATTTAGGTTCTTCTTGATGTCTAGCCACAATTCCAATAGCATTAGCAATATCTAGTCTAGTGTGGGTTAGATATTGTAGTCCTCCAATACAAGGTCTGAAAAACACACTTTGATTCATCATCAATTGTTAGCTTATTACCAGTCAGCATAGGTGTTCATACTAGTTTAGAGTCCTCCATTCCAAAGTTCTTTAGAAATTCTTTGAGATACTTGGTCTGAGAAATAAAGATACCATTCTCATTCTGAGTTATTTGCAATCCAAGAAAGAATCTTATTTCTCCTATCATGGACATCTCAAATTCACTTTCCATTTCTTTAGAAAATTTCTTACATAGATCATCATTATCTCCAAAGATAATATCATCCACAAAGACTTCTATTATCAGGATTCCATCTTCACTAGTTCTTAAATACAAATTACTGTTTGCATTACCTTTTCTGAATCCAAGCCAAAGTAGGTACGTGTCTAACCTTGCATACCAAGCCCTCGAAGCTTGCTTCAGCCCATACAAAGCTTTCTTCAACTTGCACACCATGTCTCTATCTTCGCATAGAGGAAATCCATCAGGTTTTTCTATATATACTTCTTCTTCAAGATCCCCATTCAGATTTACAGATTTCACATCCATCTGATACACCTTGAAGTTCTTATGTGCAACATAAGCCAAGAAAAATCTTATTGCCTCTATTCTAGCAACATGAGAAAATGTTTCTTCAAAGTCTATGCCTTCTTGTCATGAATAACCTTTACATACTAGTCTTTCTTTGTTTCTTACAATAGTTCCTTCTTCATTCATTTTGTTTTTAAAAACCCATTTCGTTCCTATTACATTTTTGTTTTTAGGCCTAGGAACCAACTCCCGAGTGTCATTCATCTTTATCTGATTTAACTATTCCTTCATAGTATTTAACCAAGATTCATCTCTGCATGCTTCATCTGTAGTTTTTGGTTCAACTTGAGAAATCAAACAAATTTCTTCTCTAACCCTTGATCTAGTTAGTACTCCTTGATTGGTATTGCCAATAATTTGATTTTCAGGATGGTTATTCTTTACATACCTTGGTGTTTTAGGAGTCTCATTAGTGTTACTTGTGCTAGCATCACAAGCCTCTTTTTCACTTTCTACCTCAACAAGTTCTCCTTCTGCAACAACAGTAGCTTCTTTGATCTATGAAATCTAATTACTGTCATACATTCTTTCTTGTATCTGAAAATTTTCATCTATTCTTACATTGTTACTTTCAATCATCTTCCTCAATCTCAGATTGAAACATTTGTAAGCCCTGCTCTTAATAGAGTAACCAAGGAAAATTACTTCATCACTTCTAGCATCAAACTTCCCTATCTCATCATCTCTCTTGATATAACACTTACTACCAAATATTCTAAAATATTTTACAGTAGGAGTATGATCAAACCATAATTCATAAGGAGTCTTACTTGTACCTTCTCTAATTTGAATTATGTTCAATGTATACATTTCTATTCCAACAACCTCTCTCCAATGTACATGAGATATATTTCCTTCAATCAACATTGTCCTAGCAACATCAAGTATAGTCCTATTCCTTCGATCTACTATCTCATTCTATTGTGGAGTCCTAGGAGCAGATTTCTATCTCTTTATTCCATTCTCTTCGCAGTATGAATTGAATAAGTCTGAAGTAAAATTTCCACTTGTGTTTGACCTTAGACACTTAATCTTTAAACCTGATTCATTCTCAACTTTTTCTTTGAACAACTTGAATTTATCAAATGCTTCTGATTTTTCCTTCAAATAAGTAACCCACATCATTCTAGAAAAGTCATCAACAAAGAGTATGAAATACCTTTCACCATAGTATGATTTTGTCCTTGTAGGTCCACATGGGTCTATGTGTACCAGCTCCAACTTCACTTTTGATGTATATTCTTTTCTTTTGTAACTGCTTCTAGTCTGTTTTCCCATGACACACTCTCTACAAATAGTGTTAGATGGTTTCACAATCTTTGGTAGATCTCTCACTGGATTAGTCATACTTGCCTTTACAATGTTATCAAAATTAACATGACAAAATCTCCTATGTCATGACCAACTATCATCAACCTTCATAATAAAACAAGAGGCTCCAGATGTATTTAATTCAAATACATTACCTCTAGATTTAGTACTAGTTGCAATTAGCTTACCTACCTTACTTCTGATAAAACATTTGTCATTAACAAAACTTAATTGAAACTCTTTATCCATTAAGTGTCCAACACTCAACAAGTTATGTTTCAATCCTTCAACAAGTAGTACATTATCTATATTAGTCTTTCCATCCAAAGTAATAGATCCTACTCCTATGATAGATTTAGGAAGATTGTCCCCAAACCTCACAACACCACCATCATACTTTACTAATTTAACAAACTTGTTCTTATCACTAGTCATATGATGAGAACAACCACTATCTATTATCCATTCAGTTTTCTTATCAACATGAGATACTAAAGCTTTTTCCTCATGCACTGGCTCATCTTTAATAGCAACAAATCCGATCTCTTTGTAATCTAAATCATCATCATCAGACATGCCTTCACTAGCATAATAACATTCTTTATCTCTTTTAATCTTGTCATAATTAGGTTTGTACTTAGGAACTCTTGTAGGACATCTAGATGCAAAATGACCTACCTTATTGCATGAAAAACATTTCAATGGTAACTTGCCTTCAAACTTTCCCTTACCTCTTTTTTCTCTTCTAGCAATCAATGCAACAAGTTCAACCATCTTTCTCTCTTCTGCCATTATATGTTCTCATTCCATAGCATACTCACCAAACTCTTCTTTTAGGTCTTCTTTGCTAGTGATCAGAAGTGCAGACAATTTCTTGTGTGCAAATGCCTTAAATGCATATTCAACTTTAGGTACAACCTCTCCTAATTTTGCAGCTTCAAAGGTAGTTAGATTTGCAATCAACATCTCTCTGTTAAAGTTCAGAGTCAGAGGTATAGTTTCTTGAATAGACATAGCTTTGAACTTGTAAGAAGGTGTCAAAGATCTAAGGATCTTCTCAATAACTTCATCTTCATCATAAGTGCCTCCGCAGTTTATGATTCCAACTACAACTTATGTAACCCTTTGAACATAAGCCCTAATGCTTTCATCCTCATTCATTTGTAGCTTCTCCATCTTTGTCTTCCAGTTTTGTAACTTTTCTTGTTTGGTATACTTGTCTCCCTCATATAGTGCTTCTAATCTTTCCTAAATCAGGTATGCCGAATCCAAGTCTTTAACTTCAGTAAACTCTCCTTCAAACAGTGAGTTGATCAATGCTTCTCTTGCAATCATGTTAAGTGAAAATATCTTCTTTTCATCCTTAGTAGTTGTTGTCAATTCATCTTTGGTCTTTATAGCTACCTTGTTCCTTGTAATCAACCAATAGTCAATCCTCCCCCAAAATAGGTGGGTTCACATTTTTTTCTTCCAACTGTCAAAGTTTTTAGGATCAAAATTTGGACTATCCTTCCTATAGTATGGCATCTCCAGAATCACCTCAAGTTGTTAAGCTTTCTCTCTAAGGACCACTTGCTCTGATACCAATTGTTAGGAATAACAGTCCACAATACAACTGAGAGGGGGGTGAATCAATTGTATGATAGATTATTAAACTTTAAACTTTAAGTAGCAGCAATATTAGATCCAATGAACATAATGAATGCCAATACAATAACACAATATTTTGGTCTCGAGGAAACCCTATTAAAGATTAAAAAAACCCGGTGGGAATTAGCACCCATTAATGATGTACTGAGAGTATAGTTATCCTTGTTAGAAGATATAGCCCTGTTAAGAGCTTATTGAAACATTATAGTATATAGTCCTTGTTAGAGGACAAACCCTATTAGGAGTCAAGAAAAAAAAGGGAGGGCTCACTGCTCAAGGAAGGTTAAGTCCACCTTCAGAACTCATTGTTCGCAACACAAGTGTATATGAAGAAATACCCAATCTTTTGAACTGTTCAACAACAACTCTATTTGCTTGATCAGTTCCAATGAAGTCCACCAACAAACCTTTGCTCTACATATAGAAGACACAAGCTCGTAGCTTTCACAACCTCTCTATATCACCTTCTTCACATCCATCTCTTTTCCAAAGAAAAGACCTTTCATTTATACCTTATTACAATTCTCAAAAGAAGGTCGGCCCATAAGGCTTTCCTAATTACAAACAATTACATAAACCCTTGCTAAGATACACATGGTATCTAGAACAAGTATACAATGATTACATTACAACAAGTAAGGACCGACATCCTTAATTCAAGTTTTCCATCCATCATACATGCTACATCTATGTAGTCAGCTTCCAAATAGATCACATTCCAGAACACACACCACAACTGATGTCATCCTGCATTTTGTACCTTGCACAGTTCATAGAACATTCTTCAATACTCTATCTTGCATCTCTGAAGTTTGCATGCACTAATTCCACATCTCTTGAAAGCTATACACAAAACATAGAGACTAACTCTATCATTTCTCACTGTCACAATCAGTGACCAATCTTCACCAAAAAATTTGTAACTCATCTAATATGAAACATTACATGATGTGATCTTGGATATAAGATCACAACACCCTCTTGAACTCTCATCTGTCTTTGTAGCATCTGAAACATCCGTACAATGTCTGTACACTGTGATAACCAATCCGATCTCCTCACAGAAACATATGTTGACATCATTGTCAAAATAAAAATGACAATAGTATGAGTGCCCATTCAGTAACGTAGTGATTAAACATATTAAATGTCTCAATCACCTCCCCATGCATTAGCAATATCCAACACAACCAATTTTGAGTTTTTCAATCAACTGAAATTTTGTTCACACTTACTTCCTTGATTTTTTTTTATGACCGTTGATGATTTGAATTGGAATTCACAACTTGAGATATTGTGATTTCTTATGATCTTGTGGTGGCTAGAATATGTATTTTATGTTGCTAATCCTATGATGTGAAGTAATGTCATATATCATGTTCAACATATAACATTGATAGATTGTAAAATGGAGTAGATTGTGAAGAACATATCATTCATAATCTTGCATTCATATGTTACTTGAAATATGTTTCAACTATTATGAAATGATCAAATTGAATTCACATACAAATCATTGTGTTTATTAGAAATGCAGTTTATGAAATAATTAGCATTGGTTGATATTCCTTGATGTGAGTTTTGATGCTATGAGGAGCATTACATGGATATTCATGGAATGATGGAATCCATGGGAAATACATCTTTTTGACATTAATATGACATTACTAGCACAAGTGTGATTATATTTGATACCTTGCATGAAATTATTATGAGGTGATTGAAATAGATGTATTAGTTGATGCATTTGATGATTGACGAGTAGGTTGCCATCTTTTTATGAAAATGGAATAGTTATTTGGTTAGGAAGCACTAATGGTGTTTTTGACAGAATGGTTGACACCTCCTCCTTTGTATGTGTATGTTTATTTGACTAGATGGTTCAAATTTTGTGATTGCTTATGATGAAAGAGATTCTCGTGATGAAGGGCATAATTCTTTTGATTAGTTGATTGTTGTATGACTTACATGCTCTTGTTTAATGTATTATTGCATGAAAGGAAATATATCAAATGCATGAAATGCATCTTTTTTCTTACTATGTATGATGTATTGGAAAGCTAACCTTCTGGTGAGGGTGCTAATGTGGAAGAAGTAAATAGGGAAGGGTAGAAAGGGATGTTTCTCTACCTACCAGTTTTCATTCCTAGTTATAAAAAGATCTTTGGCCAAAGCTTGTTCGCATATGTTTTCATAAATATGCTACCCATGTTCCATCTCCCTGCCACATCCATGATTAGCTCTACTTAGACATATGTGGAAAGTAGTTAGTTTCATGGTTGCACCAATACCCCCTACCATTTATTTGTTAGGCATTGCAGGGTTGGGAATTCTATGAGTAGGGAGAATCCCAAGGAAGTGTAAGACTTTGTGGATAGAATGGATGAGCATCCGAGCCACATTCTCATCTCAAGATTTTTAGATGGATGACTAACTGTTCAATGGCATAGGAGACATGGACTTATAGAAGGACAAATGTCCAACTACAATTAAGTGTCTTGTTTCATGATTGAACTTTATGGTTATGATTTTGGATGCATTTTTATAGATGTATAACATATATTGATGCATCAATTTTATGATGGTGATGAATTATTATGATAAATTAGGATGTTTATGCTTAGGTGAAGAACACTAGAATTATAATGATGAAAATGTGAATGCTTGTTCATATTAAGATGTAAGACTTGAAGGACTTATATTATTCTACAGATAATAAAAATTTCTTTGAAATATTATTGTGACAAGATGGGCAGGAGGGACTAGGTTACATAAATGGAAAAATGGATCCACTAATCTTTTCAAGTGCTTTGTGAAATGGACAAACGGATTTCTCACCTATTAAGTACCACATGTTAGATGGTAAGTATGAATGATTTATTTACTTATGATCAAGTTAAGGTTTAGAACTTATTTGTTGAAGATTTGTAGTATTCCAAAGATTATCTTTATTCTAGAATATTTACCATTGAAAATTATCTTGCATGAAGAATTGTAATTGATTGAACTAAAAATATTATTAGTTTCTACATATAAGTATGACGAGAATTTTATACGAAGTACTCAATCCATTGATTATGTTAGTATGATTCCAAGGTATGGTAAGAAGCACAGGTACGTGTGTGCTCTTTTGTAAATTGAAGGTATTATGCAAATTTATGACTAAAAGCATTAGGATGAAGGAATGATATATCTTGATTATGCTAAAAAAACATGTACTAATACTTTAATGTTGTTCCTGTGTATGCATAGATGGAATGACACATTATGATAGAGGGGGAATATTGTCAGAGAGAGGTAACTCTAACCTTGTAAAACTGAAGGGTAGTAATGGAATTCACACACTCACATAGAAAATGCTCTTGAAATAATTATGATTCAAATGTGTTTGTTTTTTTCTCCAAATGTGTTTGTTTTTGGTGTGTGTACTTACTACAAGACATAACTAGTGGAAATTTGACTTTATGTAAGCAAATGAAATTGAATCTTGTTGATTTTATGCTAGAATGTAAAAGTGTATACATGCATTACCTTGATCATTTGAATAATGAAAGATTACTAATCATGTCAATTGTACATTTCTTTGTTTTTCTTTGAATATGATTGCAAATTTTGAATTATGCATCAAGACAATGCATTCTTAAGGGGGGAAGGATGTCACAACCCATTTTCCTAGTCAAGATTAAGCCCCTAAAATTTAAGATTAACTGAGTTTTTAGTTATTTAATTGAGAGATTCATGGAGGTCAAGGAATGAATTAAAATAACATGCAGAGTAAATGAACGGATAGAACTCACCTCTTCTTCTCAAAGAATCGAACAACAACAAAATTCCCTGATATTAGTGTCAGAATTTTGCGGCACGAATGCCAGATTTTGGGAGATAATAGATAGTTAAACTCCCCATTTGTGTACGTAAGGGAAGAAGGAAGGAAAAACTGGGAGGGGGACAGTTTTAGAGGGGATTCTATCAGATGTTAAGGAGGATTCACAGGAAGAAGTCTGGGGAGGATTGAGAAATATGTCAAAGGACAGGGAATGTTTATATATTGAAGCGGATTAAAATTTAAGGAAGGGAGAATAGAAAGAAAATTAGAGGGAGATTTCTTTATGTAAAGGGAGAACCACGTGCAAGCTAGAGCGGGGAATCTACTACCGATAGGCTTGAAGACTAATTATTTTCAATACATGTTTTCACCATTTTTACTTCCATGTTCTTTTCTGATTATTGTTCGCTTAAGTGTTGATTGGGTTGCAGTTATTTTAGCATTGGAATGCTTTGTTAACTTTCTTTTTTTATCACATACGCGCTACAAATTAGCTTATTAGAATTGATAAACTCTGTATGTTTATTTTTCCAACCTTTGTTGCAAGATTCTAGAGTTTAAAACACCTTAGAGTCGTTATGTCGAAGAGTAGTGTTTGCATAACTTTTTAATGTTTCTTTAGTTTTCCCTAGTGGGTACCGAGATTCCATTTTGTAATTTTATATATATATATATATATATATATATATATATATATATATATATATATATATATATATATATATATATATTTTTTTTTTTTTTAATTTTTTTTTTTCTGGCCTCTGGCCTGGCATGTGTATATTTATTCACATTTCTTAAAATGCAGTGATATTATCTACCAAAATTTGCCCCTTTCATCGTGAATCTAACTTTTGCCTTTAGATGTGATCTGACGGACTTCCTGTAATTTGCATGTTGTATATTGTTTATAATATAAGAAGCTTGTGTTGTGTTCTTGAAGGATTGAATCTAAGACTTGGTTAATGATTCAATGTTGTAAGCTTTTTGTACACCTCTTTCTAAGCATTTTGCATATTATTATTATTCATGTTTTCCTTGTTCCTGACACATCAATCAATTACAGAGGCATGCTATTCTTGATCATAATTGTCATTTTCCTATTTTTTGTTGTGAATGGTGTCACTTGGCAATGTGAACCAATTTTATTTAGGTATTTGTGAATTCACCCAACTTAGAGTTTAGTTTTTGAATTGGCTTTTATAGACTGAAATTGTTAGAACTATGTATTTTATATACATTATTTGCTATCACAACTAGATATTATTGAAAGCGAAGTGCAAAAATTGAAATAAAAAGAAACTCTTGACTGTAATTAAGTTGGAGCCAACGCAAAGAATAAGTTAAATCGAATTAATAAACCGTTGCTCAGGTGATTCCCACGTAGGCCACACCATATATATTCTTAGCATGTTATGATTTTCTGGTAAAATGAATTCAATTTTAGTTCCTCCTGTGGGTTACAACAATTGCATACCTTCCAGATATCAGATATGAAGAAAAAGGATTTAGGGGGGGCCATTCATGTTTAAAGTTAATAGAGTCCATTGATCCATCGATTCATTGAAAACAAACATTTATTTCCTTACTATAGATATAAGGTGTAGTAAAGATAGACTATGATCAATAAGGGTGTTCAATTTAATTGTTTGGAAAATGGTAGATAAACAACCACTCTTCAAATAACCAATTATAATGTAGTTTTAAATAAGCTCTTGTTTATATGGGGGTAGCGATTAGTCTGAAATAATGAAACATGACACTGAATATGAACGACATATGAAACATTTCTTGTGAACTCAAAGACTTGGCCATATTCTTTTTATTCTCAATAGATCACTTCAATTTAAGTCAATTATCTATTAAGTTATGTCCTTGTGTGAAAACTAAATATCATCATACATTTTGAGAATGAGGATCGCTTATGAATATAGTGATGACTCTAGTTATTTTTCCATTAAATTAACAATTACCATGATTTGAAATATACTTATATCTTATAAGATGGGACATCTTTGCAGTTATATTCCTGTAATAAACAATGTGGTTGTAAGAGTAATTGCAAGATAACTTAAATTGAAGTTACTACCTAGATGCGTGCTTGTTTAGTCAATGAGTATTTTTGTTAATGTATGAAAGGATTTTGAAATTGAAGCTTGTCACCAAATGTATGCTAAGAAAGTGAACCAACCCCTACTTGTAAACACCTCCATGAAAGAAGAAAATTGATGTTTTCTAGTTGAGAAAGAAATGTGCCTATCAAAGAAGTATTGTTTCTTAGTTCTATTTTGTATGTATTCATGACATACACATTTAGGGTGCTTTATGAGTTATGAAAAATCTTTTTCCTAAGAATTATTGCATGGTTGTATTTTTTTAGCAACCTTTGACTGATCTAAATCAGTGAGAACTGAGATCTTGAAGTGTTTTATACTGTTCGACAAGGATGTTGTTAAATCCTATGGTACACAATTATGTTTCACCATTATGATGTTACTTGTTGGTATTTGAAATTTCTATTGTTGGTTTACACAAATCCATTACTCCTATTAATTTTACTTTGTTAGACTACTTCTAGCTGGGTTGGGTATCCTTCATGTTAGGAACGATTCTAGGGAAGCATTAATGGTTTGTGGTAGGGTGGAAATGCACTCTCACAATATTCTCGCCCTTGCTGATATTTGTGAATAAGTTTTTGAAGCTTCTTACAGGAAGGACTTTCTTTTTTAGTGTTACGCCTTTTCATATTCAACATTGTGGTATTAGGTAATTTTGTTGTTTACTTTTTTCATTGAAATGGAAGTACATACTTGATCCAATCTTTATCTTTTACTAATGTGATTCGACAATTGGTCGAATATCTCTTGGATTGTTATCCTAACTTGATAGTTTTTACTTGTTTGTACTTGATGTGAAATCTTTTATTGTGACACCATTACTACGTTCGATAGATGGTCGACATTTCACACATATTTGGACATAGGTATGCTTTATCATTTCGACAGTTATTGTCATAGATGTACTTCTTTTATTCCTATAGAATAGGGAATTTATTGGTATTATGTCGATTTATGCATTCGATCTTTGACTTGTTGACTGACTCATTTGTCTTTATTGCAAATTGTTGATGTGGCCTTTGTGTCGAAAGTTCAGCCTTTACAAGTTGTTCATGCACTCAATCGCATGTTCATTGGTTATTAGAAATGAGCCAAAAATCTAATGAAGTAGCAAGGAAAGGTAGCGATTTAACAACTTAGAAAAGACAAATCATGGGGACCGTTTTATTGTTACAGACTTGCATGAGATTTCATGTAATAGACAACGCTCAAACAATGTGTCATACATCCAGGTCAAGTATGTACAAACATTATGTAGTGGTTTCATTTGTATATTTTGTAATTAATCAATTGATTAAAATATTATATAATACCATTTTTATGTGCCGCTTTCTGTATTGCCTCCCGCAACTAGTAGGAGGTACCATATCACTGTTACCATATGTAGACCCAAAAACATATGGCTGGTATCGTGGACTATAAAAAGACCTTTCTTTTCTTTTCCTTTTATATGTCATTTTCCCAATTGGATTCCCATCTAAGAAGTCATTTATTGATGAATTCAACCCTCCAGAATATCTCTGCAAAAATTGTCTTGTAAAGGGAAACAATCATTTCGCAATTTATAAATTTTGTAGATCAGATCACACAAAGTTTCACGATCTAGATATAAAAAACCAAAATCTTTTTACCCTTCCAATAGTCCCATCACATATGGAAAAGAGTCGCTAGGCATATTATGTTGGATGCTATCCATAGATCATAGACTATCCGGAATATATATTTATTAAATTGTGCTGCTTGGAAGGACGTCTCCTCATAAATTTGGTAGACACATATGGAATTTAACCACCCACTCCTCAAACTAATAGAACCTTAATCTAGTTGTTTTGTATTTGACATGACAAATATGGTGCCCAACCAGTTATGTAGAGGCTTCCTCTCAAAAAATATTCACTTGAAAAGATGGGTCATTAAGAATTGGTAGGCGATATAGAAAAATGCTCTTTGGTACACAGAGTGGATTGGATATTTTGTGTTATTAATTTTTTCAATGACCTCCTTGCTCTACTCAGTTTACTAAATCTACATTTAATACAAAACAATACATTTTTCCTAAGAGCTTGGGATAGACATTTTGTTATTGATTATGTCACTAACTTCCTGAGTCCTATAAACGCTTCCTTGCCTCCTTTTATCTGTAATTCCTCTAGATACTACTTACATCTTACAACCTTGCTAGAGAGTTGTAGTTGCACCCTTATATGCAACAGGTATTTCCCAGCACTATCAGACTATCCTCAAATATTCTTTTATTGTTTGTAGATATTTGTTTTCTATTATGGCCATATTTAAGAGCACATTTCTCATCAATTGTTAGCATGCTTTTTATTGGGTAGGAAGAAGCCTTTAGGTGGATTGAATGTAAAAAATGGAAACTTCTAAATAACAAACTATGAAGCATAACTTAATGAGGGAACATTAGTTAATTTTGTTTACAATTCTACTTATTTATTGTGTGGTTTAGTTATGCATGACGGTCACTAAATTGAACTGTGTAGATTTTCCCTTCCTAAAATTATGGCTCATACCCATTACTGTCTATTTTATACGCTTCTTTATCTTTAGGGTTTCTCTTATATACTTACACCTATCTCCTCTCTTTTTTGTATACGTGGAATAAAATCTTCCAGAGCATTTAGATAAAAGGCCATCAGTCTTGAAAAAAAAAACTGAGTCATATATACAAAAAATTGCACCTCCAAGCTTAATATTTACCATACAAAGTCTAAAACTCTGTAAAAGTTTTGTATGGAAAATCAATGTTAAAAAATGCAGCCCACATATTTTTTGATTAGTCGATATTATTTTTGTCGTTTTATTCCGGCCGGCTATTTACCGTATCAACTCATAGTCTACTAAGAAAAAATCACTTGGTAGGTAGGTGAAGGTCATGTAGGCATCAAGACCCATTGGTACAAGTAAGAAGAATAAATAAACAATAAATTATAAGAAGAAGAATAAACTAGCTTTTCTATATATATATATATATATATATATATATATATATATATATATATATATAAGCTAGTAGTACCCGCGTGCAACATGGAAGACATTTTATGTTTGAAGGCTATTTGTATATGAAATAAAAATTTCATAAAAAGATGAGTGGTAAACCTTGCAAGTATAGTAGAGAACATCAATATGAAAATAATTTATTTTTCCAATTTTGTTCATCAAAATTACATGGATAATAGGGGAAATATAAGTCCCATTACAACTTTTCAGATGAAGTAAGAATTATCAAAGACAAGATAAGAACTAACTATATATAAAATAGATCTCATTGGAATATTTTAGAGATATTAGTACACATTTTAGTAGAGTTGGAACCAAAGGTGAACATAATTTTTAAATATAATGTACTAATTTTCACACAATGCAATAAAACTATCAATAGTATGTTTCTTAATACTAATTTGAAAAATACATCATTACAGTACATTATTGATTTTAAGACATCTAAGTTTGATTTTTTCTATTTTTCTCTTGGAAAGTTGTTTCCCACTTTTCATTTTTCCACAATGATCATTTGTGAATGGTGACATTATTCTCAAACCTTCTAGAGATTTCACATGAGATACAACCACAAATGTCAATCCTTCTCTTTCTCTTGGGCCTATATCAATTGTGACTTTGGAAAGAGTTAGTCCCTGAGATTTATGAATTGTCAATGCCCATGCCAACCTTAATGGTAACTGAAAGGTTCCACCTCGTTGTAGTGGTGCTATTGGAACTATTTTTTTATGGTGGTCATCATATGGTATTCCAGAATAATTATGAAATTCAATGGTGACAAATGTCAGTGGTTCAAATACGACAGTTCTTGGTTTGTACACAATATTTCAGATATATCCCAATTCTCCATTGACAAGACTGACTTCTATCCATAGATTTGTAGTCAACATCACTCTTGAATCCTTACTAAAAAATAACTCTAGATCAAGTTCTTTAGTTGAGAAATCTTCAAGAGTATCATCATTCCTTGACTTAGTTGCAAGACTGCATGCAACATGATGCCTCAAACAATACAACATCCTCATCTAATAGATACAAACATTCTCATTTGTTGAGAAAAAATGTACTATCTTGTCATACTCATCATTAGTTGCAACATCTAACCTCACAGACATTCTCATCATAAGAAGGTTCCATTCATCTATTTGTGGACTTTCATATCTGAGATTTGTCAGAAGTTGACAAAATATTTGTTCCTAGATGGGTATGTGCAGGATCATGGTATGCCAAAAAGTAGCGATGTGAAAAAATGAACTTTTCACTAGTCCAAAAGCGCACTAAAAAGTTTGTTGACTTTTTAGTAGGCTTGGTTGTCAGTACACCTGGCCAAGCCAAAGCACAAGCCTAATCAGATATCCAATATAAAATTGGATATTCGATAATATCGGATATCTAATTTTTACTAGTAAAATATATTTGTAGCTTACGGCTGCGTTCAACATTTTCATTGTGAAAACATTTAACAGAGCCAAAAGATCTCACATATTAGAAATAATCTGATATTCGATTTGTGCCAGATTGAAAGGTATGTTAAATTTTTAAGTTTTAATTATTATTTTTGTTTTTTAATTAAAATTTGTAGCTTTTATTATAAAAAATAGGGTTTAAATGGTATTCTTTATTATTTTTTCAAATCTATTATAATTGTCTATTTTGGTTTTAATTATAATCAGGCATGGGCTCAAACCAATCAGAAAACCCTCCCAATGATTCCGCAAATAATCTAGAACCACCTCCAAACAATCCCCCACCTTTAGAAGACCAACCATTCTCAAACTCTCGACATTTAGAGGATCTCATAGGAGACAATCTAAATCAGCTTAGAGGATATCAGACCACATATGTCAATATCCCCACATTGCGCCCCATGTTTTCCACGTTGAACTCCATTATTGAAAACATAGAGAAACTTACAAAGCAACATAATGTTACACTTCTTTGGCATGATTCCATGCACGCCCAATCTGATGATGGGCTTGACTATGGTCAAGTTATGAACCTAAATATAAAAAAACATGACATATGTAATCTTTTTGTGGATCCCAAAACCGGTTTAAAAGTGGACCTTAAAAAACCCAAGTTGTCAATTAAATGGTACACACATGATGCAATACGTGACAAATTTTGGGACCGTTGGTGGATGGTTTTTAATAGACCAACCCATAGCAATTTGGAAACTTGTATTTTGAATTTGTGCTTGGTCATAAGGTAAATTATTGGAGCATGAGACCGAATTTGGGTGTAGGATTAGGCGTTCCTCAGGATAGACCATGGGCACACCAGGTGAAATCTCGCACATATGTCCCCCCTTCCAAGATTTCACCACCTCCTTCAGTGCAACATCCTGATATTATTATTGAGGTCGGCTCACAAACTATTCAAGCCATTCACACCTTGATTGATCTACTGGTTACGTAGAGTGCGACATTGTTGCCTCCTCATGTTGATGCTTCTGGCCCTTCCACATCCTCCACGAGCTCACTTGTTTGTGTGCCTCACACTTGCATTATGTGAAAGAATATGTGCTTGGGTCCCCTAAATGATAGTGATGCATATAACTACATCTTCGAGGCAGAAGATAATACACATCACACTACAGGCATTGAAGCACCTCATGAAGATGTGCATTAGGGGCATACAGAGCCATGGACTCCTACTGTTATGGTAAGATAAATAGTTCACTTTCTACATTGTATTTAATTTTAAACGTTCATATTTTTAGTAGAATTTTCTTATAATTATTGCCCACTTATGTCTTTTTATGTGTTCCATTTATGTTTGTGGTGCGCTAGGGCCTTGTATAATGGTTTGTTATGAAATCAATCAATTGAACCCTCCACTTTCTCATGTAACCCTTTGTAATCTCCATCTTCAATGTCCTCTGCAGCTAGAGAGAAGAAATGGCCATACCATCATACACATTATCCCACAACTGAGACACTTGAGAGTCATTTCCCACATGGATGAAACCAAAACCCTACCATTCTTAGCAGTTTCACATCTTCCTATGTGAAAATTAAGTTATTCATCAAACTAGCATAGCATGAGATAACCTGCAACTCTGCAAGCAGAAATGTCTGCGTAGCCATGAGGTTTGTCACAATAGTCTTAGTGTTTTTGGATATTGTTATGGTGAGTAGGTACAAAAATAGAGGCTCCCTTCTCACATCTGAATTTTTTTTTGGCGACTCTTGTGTACGAGTGGATTTGAAATCTGGCTTTGAATATGCTCGAAATGGAAGGGAGACTGTAATTAAATCACCTTTCCTTTGTCGTGGAAATAGTGACGACATAGGAATTTGTGTTGGAAAAGAACTAGAGGGTTAAACCGTGTAAAAATCCTAAGAAAAATTCTAGAACTATGAAGGGGAAATTGACATCAATTCCTGAGATTTACAAGTATTTGAACAAAATGAAGCAGTCACATTTAAGAGCAAATCGAACAGCCTAGCAATATCTAGGAATGTTTGCTTTCCTTTTCTCCCATTTGTGGGAAACTGTCATGACTATGTTCCAAAATGATAGCCTCCATCCCATGTCCTCCACATGTTAGGGCCATGCCAATCTTCTCATGTACTTTGCCAAGCTCTTCATTGCTAGAGGATTCTTTGCAACTTTTATCAACACAGATTGGATGCCACAAAAATCTTCGAAATGCCCAACAATTATATGTTCATTTCCCATCAGTTGTAGTCACAAGGGCTTCAAATTTATTTTTTGGCTCTCTTCGATGGCCTCTCTCCTAACCATGAACTAGTAAAAGTGGTCAAATTTGCAAATCCTAATGACTTAATTCTGCTCGTAAAAAAGGGACTCGAAATATACATATACCAATTGAAGGAATCAAAGTGATCTTTTCCTACAAGGGTTTTGAGAAGCTCCAATAGGAAGCGTCCAATAGCATGATCTATTTTTTATGTGTAATAAATATATTGAAGTGGTGGCTCCAGGGATATTAGTATTGGTTCATCTCAAACAAAATTCTTCGTTCGTAGTGTTCCTACACACACATTTTTTCCATCAACACTGTTAACATCATGATACAGTCTGTGTAGATATTGGTCCTTAAGGCCCACTCTTTAATATCTCTTATATAGATTTCTTGAATTTTTCTCCAAAGCACATTTATGAGAGTTTAGGTGTTGAATAGTGTTTTCCTAGAAATAGATAGTTTGAACCAACATAGTAATGAGAATTTAAATACTTAGATTTCAAATGAAATTCAGAGATTTAAAATCAGTTTTGTCCTTTTTATTGTAGTTTTGAGGATTGTTTCTACAATGTTACAAATAGAGTAGACTCTCTTACAAAATAGAAAAATATAATAATGCATTGTAAGTAGAAGGTTATTCATGCCTTCAAATGTATATATCCATCTGGAACATTGTTAGTCTATTAGGCACAAGAGACTATGATTATACTTCTACTTCAGCAGAGTTTCTTCTTTCAAGAAACTAAAACTAAAGATTACATGACCCAATCAGAAGTATCAGAAATGGTTGCAAAAGAGCTAGTACTTATTTGCCTAAATTTAATGAGATCGCAAATATCCTCAGAATTTGACAATTTTTTTTATTGAATAAAGCTGGAATAAAATAAAAATCCATATAAAACTACTATCATAACCAACCTAAATGAGGTTGAAGAAGCCTTACACAAGCAAAGCTAGTGTTCCCAACAAAACACTTAGACAAAAAACTATTACATCTTAAACTTAAATAACATTTGAAGCGGTTTGGCACATCGAATATCTCTATCATGTAGCTCCAAAAACTGATACTTGATCTCGTCCAACTACTTATGATAGTGGTTTTGATCGATGTGAACCTAACCTATTCAAAACATGTGTAGATAGTCAAACATTAGTAAGAATCAACATATACCTAACATATAGAAAAACTATCTGTAGGACACCTCAGATTGAGCTTAAACAGGAGCACCCTATCACTATTTAATTTTCTCTTATGGGAGGGATGTGGGTGTGCTCTCGAAACACAACGAGCATGTCCTCAATGTTGTTTAGGAATGACTAGGAAGATTTGGAAGCCACAAAGACCCCATAGTGGCACAAAATCAGGTATGGGGCACCTCTTTTTCCCCTAGGATTCTGAGGGTCCAAATGAAGCCAAATACAGATTCTAGATTAAGGATGACTATACAAAGTTCATTTTAACTAAAAGATGAGTATGATATGATATGAGACTGATATGAAAAGCTTGAAAATGAACTATATTCAATCCATTAGGCTAAGATAGAGTGAGTTAGAAAGCATAAAAGTGAGGTAAATCTAACAATACTAGAAATTATGCTAAGTCTAGATGAAAATGAACGTTATAACAATGCATGAAAATGATATGTGAATTGGTGGTTTTCTCTTGGAATGAGGAGTATTTATAGGATTTGAGGAAGAGCTTGGGTTAGGAAGGGTAGTTAAGGTCAGATTCAGGGTTAGGGGTATGGTTAGAGGTATGGTCAAAGGGATAAGGGTTGCTCACACATGTGTGAGCAATACTAGGGAAGTGTGCTAGGGGACCAAGGTGCAAGAAGAGACATAGGTCTTCATTAAAAGGTTGTAAGAGCCATTAATGAGGATGTAAGGGGCCATTAATGAGCATGTAAGGCTCATTAATGAGGGACCAAAGTCAAAGGGTGAGGGTTTAGGCTAAGAGGGTTAGGAAACACCTCTTAAGCAGGTTTAGGGAGTGACTAGGAAAGTGAGGATATGTTTAAGGTTTTCTAGAAGATTTCTAGGGTTTTTGAGAATTAAATAAATATTCAATTTATTTAAAGGGTTTGACACATAATTTATTAAACAATTAATAAATTGGAGGGATAAACATCCAAATTGGATTTAAATGTTTTTGGGAGGGATTTCATAATTAAATGTCTTTAATTAAAATAGGATAAGGGATAATGATAATAAAAACTAATTAATGATGATATCATCAGGTCTTTTGTCAACTAAAATATTTTTAATTGACAAATGGATTTTCAGGTGTTTACATTTTGCCCCTCTTTGATGTGATGTCGCAAGTGACATGGTGTCAAAGAAAAGAAAATAAGGTGCCCTAGGCTAGAATAGAAGATTAGGGGTTGTGCTCCCTTGATAAAATAATGCAAAGAGGAAATGTTGGGGAATTTTCTTGAAAAGGATGCAAGTAGGAAGGAGGAGACGAGAAGGAGGATAAATAGATGATCATCCAAGAGCAAATATGCATGAAGGCAATATGATGTGAGAAGTAGGATGAAGCTACATGAAGGATGTGAGATGCAAGATGAATGTATATGATGCAGGATGGGGGAGCTGGGGAGCTCGTTGTGTAAATGTGAAGAGCACAACCTAGTTTGACATAGCAACATAAGAGACCGGCCAAGGTTACTAGGAAATCAAGGCCTTGGCACCAATGTTGCATAAGACTAATGCAAAAAGATACGCAAGGGTAGCCCCAACATCACGCATGAATCTAGGAGGAGGCATGGTAGAAATGATGTTGGAGAACCCACAAACAAATGATATATATTCTCATAGGTGTGCTTGCACAAATCCCTCTATAGGACCTTACTGTCCTATATTCTCAAAGATCCCAACTATCTTCTAGGCCTTAGTAGTCTTTTCTCTTCTAGCCTAAGACTATCCCAACTCAACTCTATGAGTCAAACCTTTTGTGCTTCACCTTGAAGAATAACTACCATTTAGATTGCTTCAATGTCTCACTCCTCCTTGGATGACTCCAAGTGCTCATTCACCATGAAATTGTAACAAGTGTTGTAGGGGGTGCATTCTCCATTAGAACATCCTTTTTTATCCCTAATGATCCCATTTGTATAGGATTCAAAGATCTTTCTCATCGGGTTCACTATCTTCCATGCCCTTGGCTTATTAGGCCTAATGATTTCTAGTAGACCTAGACATGGTGTTTTTCTCAATTCATTCTAAAACCTTCCAAATGACCTCAAAATATAAATCCACTTTTGGATACCCTTTTGGGAGACCTTGGATATTTTGTGGGATTTAGGGTTCTAGGGCCTTCGTACAGTAGATTCCTAGATTATAGGGCTAATAGGGATATTTTTATGCTAGTTACTGATTTCTTCCTAGAAATCTATGTTAAAGGATTGGAAAATACCCAATCTCATTACCAGATATCAATAATTATATGGTCTATATGAAACCATACTCCTTTTGTGCCTTCACTCTTTCCCCTGCAATTGCACACTAATTCTTCTATGTCATGCACCTAGTCGGCTTCTCTGGTCTCGCCTAGGGCATGACCTTAAAAATGTCTATCTGGTTCTTCATGATTCCTCCTTGCATATTTAAACTATACAAGGGATCCCCTAACATATTAATCCAAACCCTAGTGTTTCCCATGGTTAGATTCTATGGGGGATCCATTCTTGCCAAACTCACCCTGTGAACACCAACAACTATACTACTTACAAAATAATTAAGTAGACTAACCTAATGAACTCAAAACCTATATGCTACTAAAAAGAAAATACTTATAATTTTCTCTACTACATAGAACTAACACTAACTTCCACACTTCAATACATATTTTCACTCATGCACACAAACCAATTGACTGTCACTGCAAATCTGAACACATTGTCTCTATTCAAACTCAAAAACTTCTTACTACAACTTGCCTCGAGAAATGGGATAATATCTCAACTAAAATATGCACTTTCCTAGTTATTAGGCCACTAAGAATTCATTACTTCCCTTAAATCTGAAGGGGATCAAATTTGTCGATGTTTCATGCAAAAATTGCCAAAAATGCAAATGTTGTCATGACAACATTATAGCAACTTTTCATCATTCCTTCCAAACTACCTTTAATGACCACTAACACCTCTTAAATGATGTAGGAACACCATTTAAGGCTTTTAAGGCATTTTTATAATCCAAATTAAGTCTAAAAGACTTTTGGACTCTTTTACATCCATTTTCCATTAAGGCCTAGTCTAACACTATCCACTAGAAATCTTAAACATCTAGGATGGATTGATCCTAGCCTAATCCACCTAGGAACACACTTGCAAGACCTTCTAAGGTCAAAAGAAAACCTACTAACTTGGCTAAGGTCAGTACAAGCCAAAATGTTAAACATGCTTGGGAGTGAGCCTAGGTGCTCCTCCATCAACAAATTACACTTCCCAAGTGCACTATGTAACCCAAAAGATCACATGTGAAATGTGCAAGGGTCATATTTGACTGACTCGCAGGCAAAAGAAAAAGATTAAAATACCTTGCCCTAGATTTTCGTCACTCAAAGTGCACCATGATATAAAGGATCATGGCGACCGGGATGAGAGGAACAATGACAAGCCATAAAAGATAAACAAGATCCAAAGGACAAAATCCAAGACCAAAGTGACAAAACATCCTTTGCCAAGGAGAAGGATTGATTTGATTAATGAGGGAAATATTAGGTCAGAACGTGAGGAAGGATACTTCCTATAAGGACCGAGTGTGATTGATGGTGGAATATTAGTTCAGACACAAGGAAGGATACATCCTGCTAGGACCCATTTGATGAGGATAATATTGTGTTGTTTTTGGCAAATGATAAATCAAGGATAATCATGTGATCAAAGATAGTCGACTAAAGATTTTGCTGAAGTACAAGGCTAGATGGGACAAGGGTATCTGATCATAGCTAGTGTAGGATGGTGAGGATATGTACAACAAGATGCAATGATATGTATAATAGATGGGGAGATATGTACAATGGAAAATTATAGAAGCTCAGGGATTGGGATAGGAGGAGCTCTCTATATAGGATATATACAAGAAGCTCAGGATTGGGGATAGGAACTTGATTTCTGCATTGGATAGGTTGGAGGATAGAACACCTTGGGATGGATGGGTTGGTGGTGGGGATGGGAATTGGATAAAGAGGATTTGGGATCATGCTTGGGATGGGTGGGGGATGGGAGTTTTATAGTTAATGACCTAGTCCACTATGTATGG